>JAECXP010000250.1:0-21386 GCA_018152965.1 Scaptomyza pallida
GGAGTTAATCGACACTAAAAACCAAACTTATTTTTATATAAATAGATAAGAAGATTAGTTTGATTATTTACCTCTTACGGCCATTCTGACAATCTTACACGTCCTCGTGTAATATAAAGAGAAGAATTCACAAAATTCGTTACAAACTTTATTTAACAAATTTCACTTAATTTTTTGTTACAATTTTCATTGTCTAAAACCAACTATTGCTTCTTTCTCAACTAACCCTTTATTTATAATTCAACATTTTCTTTCCTTAACATTTACTCTTGTTTATTTATTTCTTAACCTCCGGGCCAGGTACCACCACGTAGCATCAACAACTTAGGCTGATGTCAGATTGCCCGCGATAAGCGATGCGATGCGAAGCGAGAAGTATAAGCAAAGCAAGAAGATGGCAGAGTGAGAGCTTTGCGAGAAGCGAGCTTTTTGTTATTAATGTGAACGCGACGGATTCGGACGAAGAATTTTTTACATCAAGTGCAACTATTAACTTTCTGTTAAAAATAGACTGGAGTCCACCCCCTATCTGCAATAGAGTAGTCGTTAGTAGTCGCTTGACGAAGTGTTGGCCAAATTTTGTTACACATCCAATACTGCCTTGCCAAAAATTAATAATAACATTGTGGTTAGTTTTTAATGTATTTCAATTATATTTATTATGTATGTATTACAGTTTGTCACTTGGTATTTAAAGTATTTAATAATATTATGATTAAGTAACATCCGTATCGGAACTACTGTCAAAAGAAAAATTAAAAATGGTTTTCTGTATTTCCATTCTGCATAGTAATTTTTCTTTGAATCCATGTTCCGCATATATGGTATTAGGCTGTCAAAAAATGCCTCGTCGTCGTCTTTCTCTTTTTTGATATTAACTTTCTTTTCAAGCAACAGTAATTTTTGTTGCTCAATAGCTATTAAATTCTCCGAAGCATTCACCTTTTTTGCTTTTTTTCAGTTGACAAATTGGTTCATCTTCACATAAGTCATGAATTTTTTCAGAGATGGTCTCATCTAGGGACAACTCTGATGAAAATCCTAGAGAAGATTTTTTCCAAGCAAAATTGTGATGGAGTGTCAAAACTACCAACCAATTTACGGGGTTTCATTTGGTCTTTTCAAAAAAGAAGTCTTTAAAATGGGGCCAAGAAGTATAATGGCTGTATGCCTCCTCTGAAACTCTAGAGTCTCCAGATTTTGAAACAGGAATTTTTTCCAATTCGTTGCGAAATTGGTCACGAATGTTCTTCCATTTTTTTATACCCTTAACCCATAAAATGGGTAAATAAGGGTATAATGGTTTTGTGCAAATGTATGTAACAGACAGAAGGAAGCATCTCCGACCCCATAAAGTATATATATTCTTGATCAGCATCAACAGCCGAGTCGATCAAGCCATGTCCGTCTGTCCGTCCGTCCGTCTGTCTGTCTGTCCGTCTGTACTAACGCACCGATCTCAGAGACTATAAGAGCTAGAGACTTCAAACTTGAAACTTAAACTCTCCTATACCATAAGCAGATCAAGTTTGCTTCAAATTTTCGATAACACTTCTGGTTTCCGATATACACATGTGATCGATAACAAAAAATTCTTGAATTTCAAAATTGTAAAAACGAGATTTCAAATTATTGATAAAATAATAAATATTTCAAAAATTTGAGCAAAATCGGTTAAGAAACACCGAAGATATCGTAGTTTTAAATTTTGTTATTTTTGCCAAATGATTGTACACGATACTTATGGGGTTAAGGGTATGTCCTAGTCGGGATTTCTCGACTAGAGCCTTCTTACTTGTTTTTAAACAGTCTTCTGCAATAAAAATTTGATTAATTATTTGTTTGCACACAGAGACACACCGAATAAAAATATGTAAATACAAAAAGTTTGCATCGATACTTACTTTGTGTAAGAAATATGTTTTCAATTTCTGTCAAATTTTTTTCCACCAAAGTTCTATTGTGATAGTTCTTGCTCCTTTGGTCCCATAGCGCTGGGCGTAAAAAGACCTGTTTAATTAAATTTTCCACGCTTATCTCCATTTCGTTCTGGTGTTCTCTCACAAATGACAAACAAATGACACCAAATGAATATAAATACAAAATTACCGTATATGCTTTTAAAAACACGTGCGTTGAAAATAAACGGTAATTAAAGCACAAAATGCAACAAAACAATCAAACGTTCTGAGCGAGTTGAAGCGATAAAGCAGGTTGCAAACTGCTTTCTCGCTTTGCTCTCGCAATATCGCTTGAACTCGCAACTCGCTTCGCTCTCACTCTGACATCTTTCGTGCGATTGCACTTAAAACTGCTTGCAGTGGTTTATAGCTCGTTCTCGCCCAATATTATCGCATCGCTTCTCGCGCGAGTGACAGTCAGAGGAAGCAGAGGAGGCCTCCTGCCTGAGACTGCTTAGGTGGTTTATATAAAAACACGTATAAATATATGAGTTGGAGTCATATACATATGCGAGTTTGACTTTACTTACGACTGTATTGCAATATACGACTAGCCATTTTATTACAGTAAAGTATGTGTATGCATATGTGTACGAGAATGTGTGTGTATGTATGAGTGTACGAGAATGTGTGTGTATGTATGAGTGTACTAGAATGTGTGAGATCGTCAGAGTTCTTGTATGTTGGCGAATCTAGTTGTTGTCCATCAGCGTTAGGGTTGCGTTGTTTCCCTGTGTCCGCGCTTTATGCAGGTGGTACGTTCATGCCGGGGGAGAGGGGGCATGTTAACCCTCCCCCCCAGTCCGAAGAGAAGGCCATAGAGGGGGAATGGCCGGATCGGAGAAGGATGGTTAGGGCGACGTGTTGTGGTTTTACGCAGAAGTGGTTTTGCTCGGTTCTTAGGTATTTGTGTTGGTGTTGGTGGATTTTGTTGTTGGTGTACGCCATGAACTCCGACGATTTTATGAATTTATACAATTTTGTATCAAAAATGGATATCTTAATATTAAACAAGAGTGTTGTGTTGAAGGTATAACATGAGGGTGTTTTGTAAATATTATCATCTAATGCTAACGTTACATTTTGTTGATATGTTGTATTTGTTCCTTATAAATAACAATTTAGGGATAATGTTTAATTTACTGGCTAAGATGCTATCAACTACGTTGTTTACATGGTCAGTTAGTGTGTCTATATTGTAGTTTATCCTATTAATCTATATATATAAAAATAAGTGGCAGTTTTCGTTGTTCATGCATAGCGCAAGAACGAGCTCACCTATTGAAACCAAATTTTTAGGCATTGTTCGGACTATTTAGTAGATGGTTTGTGTGAAGTTTGACCCAAATCCGAATACCACTTCTTCATTTATCTCATATTTTATAATGAGTTCAATAAATGGAAACAAATTTTGAAAATAGAAAACAGGGATTTTGCTGTCAAATTTAAAATTTTTCAGTGTTGAATGTAAACAATATTTTTTACTGTAGTCATTATACTTTGATACCAAAGGTATCATAGTATATTGGGTTTGTGCAATGTCCGTCATGGTGTCTGTCCGTCTGTCCGTATGAACGCAACTTTTTCGACACCCTTAAAGCTAGAGCCTTGCAACTTTGCAAATATCTTGGTACATGTCTTCGTCAGACAAAGTGTTAAATGTAGGGCTCTACGACCTCAGGGGGCCTGAGAAATCGATAACAAGTCGATACACCTCGATGTGCAAATCGATAAAACACAAATATATCCCACATTTTAGCAGCTAGAGTCACCAAATTTGATGGCAAGATAGCTGGTAACATTCCTCAAAAAATTGCATCAAAAGTTTGGATGCCACGCCCACCTATTCCGCCCCCAGCCCTCCAATTATAAACAAAAATGCCTGTATCTTCTACAGTTTTGAAGCTATAGCAACCAAAATTGAGATGAAGGTAGATGCTGACATCTGACAAAGTTATGCATCAAAACATTGGATGCCACGCCCCCAAACAACGGGATATGCCCCACCGCCCTAAAAAAAACCGGAAGGCATGTATCTTCGCCAGTTTTTAAGCTAGAGTCACCAAATTTGGTATGAACATTGGTAGTGACATCCGTAGCAGGTGTACATCAATGTTTTGGATGCCACGCCCACTTATACCGCCCACCTCTATATCTTTGTCAGTTTTTGAGCTAGAGTCTCCAATTTTATACCCAAAACCCTCATATATTATTATTTGCACTCAGAATCCTTAACACAGCTATGTGAACTGGTATCAAAGTATATCGCAGTCGGTTGCGTCCGACTGCAACGTTTTTACTTGTTTTATTTTGTACGTGCTGCGATAACTATTGTGTGTGTACTTAAAAAAAAACCGTTAATTTTGAGCTCTTGAAGTTTTTTTTCTGAGACAAAGAAAAATGCCAAGAGCCAAGTGAGCAAATATAGGGCGCCGAACGCGTGAAGCAAATTATGTGGCTATACGAAGACAAAATCGGACTGAATATGAACGCACGCAAGCAAATACATCGCAGCGTGAGCGAAATGAACGAAATAGATCGGTTAACACTGTACCTGCACAGAGTCTTGCACTGAGTATTATCTGTACGCATTGCAATGCAGCGAAGTTTCGAGGAGAAACAGCTGGCATGTGCTGCTCCAATGGCAAAGCGAAACTGCCAGCATTGGAGCCGCCACCCGATCCATTACATTCCTTGATCACTGGAGAATCGCCGACGTCTAAGCATTTTTTAAAGAATATTCAAGCATACAATTCATGCTTTCAAATGATTATTTTTGGTGCAACAAAAATCATCATCATGAATTTATGCCGACGTTCAAGGTTCAGGGACAAATATACCACCGAGCAGGCTCGCCCTTACCATTTGCCGATGCTGACCTTAAATTTTTGCAAATATAAGCTACAGTTTTAGAAAAATAAATATAACACAAACTAAAAACCATTAAGAGTTTTAATCGATATAGGTGTAGCGAAGTGCACCGGGTAACAGCTAGTATATTATAGTAAATAAATCTTATTTCTGTCTTTGGAATTGGTTTGGACACTTTTTTCAGATCCGCTAAATGTTTTGTCCGTCGTTGTCATCTAGGTTTCCCATTATTTTTATTTATTTTATTTTTTTTTTTTTTTGGTCTTCTAATGATACTTTAAAGGTTGGGCGGTTATTGAAAGGATTCTGGGACTACGGGTCGATGTACGTGATTTAGTTTGTTGTGGAGAATTATGTGTCAGTGTTAGTATTTTTCTTAACTGTTTTCCTAATTTTTTGTTTGTGTAACTTTTGACCTCTAGTTGTTAGGAAGGTGACGCTTTTGTGTCTACGTACTTTGTGCATTGAAAATCTCGGTGTCATCTTATTTCTACGATTTTCTTTCTAAATACCGTATCATCAGGATCGACTTGGATTGGCGTCTCTCTGTCCTCGTTTAATTTAGCCAATCTTCTTTCTGTGGTCACGTTTAAATGTTCTTGTACTTTTGGGTATATGTCTTTTCTAAATTCATTTAATTTCTGAAGGTAGTCGTGGTGGTTGTCGAATGTTATTGTTTTGTTGAATATATGAGTTCTTCCGTGGAAGAGCTCGAAAGGGGTATATGACGTGCTGGAGTGTATTGCATTGTTATATGTTGCTATTGCTTCTGCGAGTATTTGGTCATGCCCGCATTCTAGGCGTGCTTCCTTTCTTTTGATCATGATTATCCTGTACAGTTCGGTTAAAGTAGAATGCAGCCTTTCGACCGAAGCGTTGCCGTTTGTTTTTTGTTGAAATGAAGTTGCATGAACCGTTATTTGGAATTAGGTTAAGAGGTCGTTGAATAGACTGCCTGAAAATTCCGCCCCTGGTCGAAAATTATTTTCTTTGGTGCGCCGTAGTGACTTATAAATTGTAATAGGGCATCGGCGACTTTTATTGAATTCCTATTACCAAGGGGGTATGCTTGTGCTAGCTTGGAGAATTTGTCGATAATGGTGAGGTTACAAGCATTATTAATAGAATATACGTCTATCTGCACGACCGCCAATGGTCCTTTTGGGGCGGTTGAGGTTTGCATCAATGGTTTATGGGGATGTCTATCGTACTTGGGGGTTAGGCTGGTATTGCAATCTTTTATTATTTTTGTGATAATGTCTTTTAAATGCGGAAAATAAATGTCCCTTTTCAAATGGTTATATGTTTCATCTATCCCCCTATGATTGGTATTAATGTGGTATGCACGGATTTTGTTTTCCTGGTCATGGGGATTAGTGATTTCGGTTAGCCATATTTTGCAGCGTGTAATAAGTCATTTTCGAGAAATAGTTATTGTAGGACTCTTATATTATTTTAAAAATATCGTCCGGTGCAAATATTGCGAATGTTTTATTCGGTTTCAGGATTGTTTGAAGGGTGTTTGTAACGTAGTCAGTGGCGCACGCAGGGGGGTTTTGGGGTTCAAACCCCCGAAATGAGCTAAAAGAAAAAAAAACAAACATCATCAAATGTTTAAAATAATTTGCGCTGACACAAAAAGAAATTCTGAGGAATTAGTAGCAAATTCATACTTTCTAAACTTAAGAGGTTGCAATTGCAAAGAGCTTTCAAAAGAGCTTTTTCGTCTCAGGCACCCCGTCTCAGAAAGTGTATATAGATATGTGAGGCAGCGCGCACAGTCTGCGTGAGCTATGTTTTTATGAATGTGTGCATCGTCGGCTGCACTTCCAAAAAAAAAAGTTCACATATGTACATATATACATACTAGAGCCCTGCACGAATGCATTTGGTTTCGGTACTTTTTGAAGAATGCAAAAAGAAGACGAGTAAAATCTGTGTCTATGTCTTACATTGTAAACAAAACAAAGACGATGATTTGGAAGTGGCATGCACAGCAAGAACCAAGTGAATATGGGAGTCATTCTATGCCGGCTGCTCAACAGAAAATCACGTAAAATAACTGTAAATGCTGAGCCACTGTATACATATACGAATGCCGTTTTTTTTTTTCTCTTCCTTCCTCCGAACTTTGCTGCTTTGCACATGTATTAGTGTTTTGTGCATATGTATTGCAGCAATGCTACTTTCAGCAACTGTCTTTGGAGTCATAAACAAGCATGTAGGGAGTGACAATCGTTCTCGTTTAACGAACGAGCCGCCATTCCAGGTTTTGCTCGCCATAGAGTGGCCAAGTCTTTGATTCATTTGTTTTGTTAGCGCGCAAGACATTCTTGATGTCTTGTAAATGCATAAATGCAGGGCTCTAATACATACATATGTATACCGCGCTTGGTTCTTGCTGGCCTAGCTTTGTCCAAATTTCAGTTTTTTTTTTCATTTTCTTATGCATACTCTTTCTTATTTTTTTCGATGACACTAGCAAACAATGTTCACGCATGCATATAAATTCTGATGAGTATTCAGAAAATGAATGACAAGATCTTTAAATGCTTTGCTATTTTTGTTGAGATTTTATATATATTCTTTTTTTTTGTGGCCTGCATATACATGTGTGTGTGTGCATGTATGCATACATATCATATTTAGTTGTATTAGTGGGAATTGTTTTTTCCATTTATTGGCCTGCCTCAACTTTGGCAATTTATGAGGAAGTTAAGACAATTAAAAATACTAAGACAAAAATCAAAATATAATACATATGTATACATATAATATAAAATTGAATTTATAATATATTAAGAGGATTGTGCAATTTATGAACCACTATTAAATTACCTTAGAATTTAGTAATCATACAAATGTGTATGTACATATTATTACTTATTTCAAATATTAATATAATTATTATTAAGTTTAAAATTAAAAATAAATAAAATCTAAAAGAAATACGTCATTAAAGACAATAAATTTAAGTTATATTAAAATAAAAATAAAAATTGTTAACTATATGCATTATTGAGCTAACAATTTGTGTTGAAAGTTGCATTTTGAAATTTTTTTGGGGGTGTACGCAGAGATATGCGAGTAAGTGTATGTGTACTTTGTTTTTTTTTTCTGTAAAAATTCATTCATATAAACATATAAACGCAGACTGTGTGAGCTGCCTTACATATATGTACATATGTATATGTAGTATAACTGTTCTGTAATTGTGCGCCTAAGACGAAAGAGCTTTTGGCAATGGCAATCACTTTACTTTATATGCTCGTTGGTACGACGCACAACCACGAACATGTCTTCTGCAAAAATATCGTCTTTTTCAAACCAAAAATGCGCCAAATTTGGCGGAAAATCCCTGACACTCGCTAGATGAGTGTTCACCACCAGTGAAAAGACAAAGACATGAGGATTCTTCTTCAAATCAAGCAGTAAGTTTTACAATACACGAAAAAATGTAGAATCCTTTGGACCCTGGACGCCCCCAGCAATTTTCTCGCTGATTTTTATTATTTGCAGGGTTCGCCTAATGATATTGAAAAGTTTTGTAGAAGACAATTCGACGACAATGAAAAGTACGAGCCCTTATGCATGTATGGACACCAGATTCTTTTTTAAATATCCATCATCGGGAAAGAGAAATCTGAAATTCCAACTTTCTTGGCTGCGAACATTCCCCTGGTTGGCTTATTCAGCTGTTGAAGATGGAGCTTATTGTCGCATATGTGTATTATTTGTGAAGAAAACTGTTGGTAAAGGAAACCATGTAAACGTCGATATGTTCGTTCGCACTGCTTTCCGAGATTGGAAAAAGCTTTAGAAAAATGCAGAGACCACCAATCTAAACAATATCACAAAGATGCTTCTGAAGATGCGCAGAATTTCAAAATGATACGTGAAAATCAGCGAACTGACATTATGAACGCGATTGACCTGGGCCGAAAACAACTTCAACATGAAAACCGACAGAAACTAGAACCTATCATCCGCACCGTTTTACTATGTGGCAGACAAGGACTTGCACTTCGAGGACATCGGGATCACGGCCCATTATCGATGAAGATGCCAGTGGAGAACGATGGAAATTTTAGAACCCTTCTTCGTTTTGCTGTGCAAAGTGGTGACACAGTTTTGCAGAAACATTTGGAAACGTCAGATGCCAATGCAACGTATTTGAGCGACCGCATTCAAAATGAGATCATCGAAGCTGCAGGACAAATTATCACACAAAATATAGTAAAACGCGTAAATGAGTCGAAATGTTTTACGATAACTGCTGATGAAACTACAGATATAAGTGGGATTGAGCAATTAACGTTGGGTGTTCGATACGTTCAAGCTGTCGTGAAATTTTCCAAGAAAGAGCACACAATCCGGGAAGATTTTCTGCGTTTTGTCCCTTTGGTTGAAGTGACTGGAGCAAGCCTGGCAAAAACAATTCTGGAACATTTAGAGGAAATGAAAGTTGACACCAATTCCATGAGAGGGCAAGGTAAATTCTAAATTATCGCCTAAAACTGCACACAATTTATAAAATTTGTTTTCAAGGTTATGATGGAGCTCGAGTTATGAGTGGACAATTCAAGGGTTGTGCGGCTATTGTCAGAAAACGTGTCCAGATGCTTTGTACGTGCATTGCGCAAATCATAATTTGAATTTAGCCATCACACATGCATGCAACATTTCATCGATCCGGAATTGCATGTCAACTATCAAAGCGGCGGTGAATTTCTTCCGAAACTCCAACAAGGCTGGGAACTTATTGAGGGCCCACATCCTCGCAGCAGACTCTGGAGCCAAGCAGACCCGTCTTCTGAAGTTTTGTGAAACGCGTTGGGTTGAACATCTGGCATCCCTCACTTTGTTTTTTGAAGTATTACAATTCATTTGCTCAGCACTGGAAGAGATCGATGAAAATAACATCAAGTCTGACGGTGTTCAGCCAAATGCACTGTTAGCTTCCATTCGGACGACTGAATTTATAATAGCGTTAACTGTGCTAAAACCAATCTTCAGTTTAACAAAAATCTGAGCCTGTTTCTCCAACAGGAAGATTGTGATTTAAGCCGATGCGTCAGTTACGCAAACGATGTGCAACAAAGAAATCAAGCAGATGCGTGCACAAGCCAACGAAGAATTCAACAAAATCTTCGTTTCAGCGACTAAGACTGCAGAAACCATTGATGCGGATTTAACTGTTCCTCGACGAGTAGGACGACAAAAAAATCGGGATAACTATGAAGGAAGCGTTGAAGATTTTTATCGTAGATCGATTTACATCCCGTTTTTGGACAAGTACTCGGAAGAGCTTGAGTCAAGGTTTTTAGGAACACCGGGATATTCTTTCCAGGATTGAAAACATCATTCCGGGAAAATGTGTGGAGCTTACATTGCCAGCATTATAAGAAACTGTTAAATCCTTGACAGAAGAATGGCCAAACGACATCCATGTATTTACTGAAGAATTTGAAGCTGAAATTGTGATGTGGCAAAGGTAATTCTATTCGCTAGAAAATACTACCACGCTGATATAAATTTATAAATATTTTTCTGATTACAGGCAATGTTTAAATGCGATTAAAGAAAATCGAATCAATACCTTCATCGAAGCTTTGGACGTTTGCGATGAAGCGTTCTACCCAACGGTGTACCGATTTCTGCAGATAGGTGCGACTCTGCCAGTAACCGTCGCTTCAAGCGAACGGTCGTTCTCTTCACTACGAAGATTAAAGTCCTATTTGCGGGTTGGCGCTTCTCAACATTCACCGAGATCTTGAAGTAGCCAGTGATGACATTTTGGATATAATGGCCAAAAAGCCACGAAGAATGACTATTACACTATAAGTTCTAAGACCACCGACAACCCCCCCCGAAAATATTTTCTGCGTGCGCCCCTGAACGTAGTCGAAAGTATGCACAGGTTCCGTGATAATGTGTCTTATTTTATGGACAAATGGTGTTTCTACTTGTTTTGAAGTCGTTGTTCCGGTGCGGAATATTATTTGACTATTGAATGTATTTAGTGGCTGTGAAGCGATTGGTATAATTTGTGGGTCTTCGTTTATGTTTAAGTTTGGCTCAATTCTGCTGAGTGCGTCAGCGACTACGTTTTGGGACCGTTTTTTGTATACGACATCGTAGTCGTAAGCGGCCAGGATGGCTTTCCATCGAAGTAGTTTTGGGTTTTGGCCTTTCAGATTTTCTAGCCAGATTAATGGCTTATGGTCCGTGACTATTTTGAATCTACGCCCGAAGAGGTATAGCCTAAAATGACTTACGGACCAAATGATGGCTAGCATTTCTTTTTCTATCGAAGAATAACGGATTTCCGTGTCCGATAGTGTCCTGCTAGCGAAAGATATGGGTCTGTCATTAGTGTCCGGGCCTTGTGACAACACAGAGCCTATCGCATAATAACTTGCGTCCGTGGTCAACGTGAACGGTTTGTTGAAATCAGGGTATATGAGTATGGGATCATTACAAAGAAGATCTTTCGACGTTTCGAATGCTTGCTTAAATTCATCGTCTATTATTATAGATTTTTTCCTTTAACTGTCTCGTTATGGGTTTAGTTATTTTCGCGAAGTCCTTTATGAATTTTCTGTAATACCCTTAATAGTCCTAAAATGACTTAATTTCCCTAGTTGTCTTTGGGCAGGGAAAGTCCTTGATGGCTTGAATCTTAAGTGGATTCGGTTTGACTCCTTCCTGGGTGACGATGTGTCCCAGGAAGTCGATTTTCTTCCTTAAGAAGTGACACTTGCTCGGTTGGATTTTAAGGTTTGCTTTTTGAGTTTTGTGAATACAGATTTAATATCTGCTATATGTTTTTGGAGTGAGGGGTGAGAAAACTATTATGTCGTCGAGATATACGAGACAGACGTTACCGACTAAGTCACCTAAGACGTTGTCCGTAACGCGTTGGAACGTGGCAGGGGCGTTCTTAAGACCGAAGGGCATTCTCATGAATTCGTTATGCCCATTTTCGATAGTGAATGCCGTCTTGCTTGCGTCGTGTGGGTTTATTTGAATTTGGTAAAAGCCACTTGCTAAGTCTATTGTTGTGAAATGCATGGTCTTCCTATGCTGTCTAGTATATCTGCAATGTTCGGGATAGGGTATCTATCGGAGATAGTTTTCTCATTTAATTTCCGAAAATCGATTACCAAGCGCCACATTTTTTCGCCTTTGTTGTCACATTTCTTGGGTACGACCCAGACGGGTGCACTCCAAGGGGAATGACAGTTTTTTATGATGTTTTGTTCGAGCATTTTTGAAATTTGCTTTCGAACTTCGTCTTTATGTACGAATAGATAACGGTAAGATTTTGTGTGGATCGGTATATGGGATGGAGTGTTTGACGGCGTTAGAGAACGTAAGTTAATTGTTTTCGTCGTGGAAGAGTCTTTTGAATGACCTGCAAAGTTTGAGTATTTGTTGTTTTTCTTCGTTGTTGAGGTTTTCCGTCTGAATGTTTAATCGCTGGTCGTCCGGTTGTTCTATAGCTGTTGCCGCAGACATGCAGTTTAAGTATTGGTGGGTTTGTGGAGAGAATTCTTCGGCCTGTAACGGTTCTTCGAGGTAAAGTGTTTGGATCTGGTCTGAGTTATTGCAGACTTCGAAATAGGCGGATCCTGCGATTGCGGTGTTTAAGCCGCCTGTTATGAATATTTTATTATCCAAATTCGTGGTTTCATATGTAAAGCCTCCCTGCATAAAGTTTACTTGGAGTGGTAATCGCATTTTGGTATTTTTTTGTGGCAGTGTATGTAATGTGTCTACAGGGTTTGCCCTTGTGAGGGATTGGGATGGCGGTTTCTGGTGTTTCTAGTATGGAGTCGGCAAAGTTTATTTTTGCATTTAGGCCGGATAGGAAGTCCATGACTAGGAGACCATTAAAGTGGGGGTGGAAATTGAATAGTAAAAACTTGAAATTTGGCATTTTTTCGAATCGTTTGAAATTTATTTTATCTGTATATTTCCGAATTTTGAATGTACTGAGTACAGTGTGGATATTGATATCGGAGGTTAGCTTTTGATGTGGTCTACATTAATAAGTGCTGGATTTATAAATGAGTATGTAGATCCAGTGTCTATTAGGAATTTGAGAGGGTTTGACACCATGGAGTTTGGTGATAGGAAAACAAATGGTAAGGAAGTTCCGTGAGCCTTTTGCTTATGTAGTCGACTGGCTTCCTGAAGCTTTTAATAAAAATTTTCATCATCGTTGATGTTACAGAGGGGAGCGCTTGGATTATGTTTGTTCCTGTCCTGGTGGTTTAGGGTCTGAGCTGGTTTATCGCCGTTGTGGAAGGGGTTCGTGACCAAAGTTTGTCTATCGTGCCGACCATTACTATAATTATTGGAATTTTGTTGACGTGGGTAGCGTCTATTATTATCGTTGTTAAAATTCTGTTGGTGTAATGGGAAACGACCATTATTGTTGTTGAAATTTTTCTGTCGTTGTGTGTAGCGACTGTTATTGTCATTGTAGGTGTTATAATGTCGTGCTTCATGACGAGCGTTGTTGTCATTATTATAGTTCTGTTGTCGTGGTATGTAGCGGCTATTGTAGGCACCATTGGTTGGTTGTCTTTCAGCATATGGGTGATTCCTGTATATCGAGCTGACGCGTCGACGGTTTTCCTGGTGTTTATTCAGGTTTCTAGAAAAGTTTTATTCGATCGGCCCGTACTCGTACGCTTTTTCGATTGTGTCTGGCTTTTGGTTTCTAATGGCTGATCTAAGGAGTCTTTAATCCCACTAAAAATGTATTTAGGCAGAATCTGTCATATTGGTCACGTTTGGCCGTGAGGGATTGTCCACTAGAATCTACTTCTCTGGCCAGTGACATTAATTCGCTTCTTATTTTTGTGGATGTGTAATATAGTTTTCACATACTGAGTCCGTCCGGAAGATTGTGTAGCTTTCTAACAAGCATTTCCTCTGTTTTATTTATTTATTTATTTAGAGCTAGCTTACAATTAAAATTATATGCTAGCGTGTTTTTCTTAAGGCTATGGCAACGTTGGCCTTCAGCTCGTGCTAGTCTAGGCTAAGAATATTTACATATATAGTATACTAGTAAGTGCCCCGCTTGCTTCGCTACGCCGATAGTTTTTACAAAATTTTAGCAATACATATAAAATAAATAAATTAGTTAATGTTTAACAACATATTAGCAAAGTAATAAATATTCTCTTTTTCACGCCACCATTGAGGTTGAGAATCAGACGCATCATTTTACTTTGATACCAAAGGTATCATATTATATTGGGCTTATGCAATGTCTGTCAAGGTGTCTGTCCGTCCGCCCGTCCGTTTGAATGCAACTTTTTTCAACACCCTTAAAGCTAGAGCTTTGCAACTTTGCAAACATCTTCGTACATACCTTCGTCAGACAAAGTGTTAAATTTGGCTCTACGACCTCATGGGGCCTGAGAAATCGATAAAAATCGATACACCTCGATGTGCAAATCGATAAAACACATATATATCCCACATCTTAGCATATAGTCACCAAATTTGATAGCAAGATAGCTGGTGACATTCCTCAAAAACTGCATCGAAAGTTTGGATGCCACGCCCACCTCTTCCGCCCCCAGCCACCCTTTCAGTTATAATCGAATATAACTGTAATTCCCACAGTTTTAAAGCAATACTTACGAAATTTGATGGGAAAGTAGATATTACAAAGATATGCATTAAAATTTTGGATGCCACGCCCCACGTATACTGCCCACCTCCTAAAATCTGAAAACTCTTTATCTTTTTCAGTTTTTGGGCTAGAGAAACCTTGGTAGAAACCTTGTTAGTGACATCCGTAACTGATCTACATCAAAGTTTTATATGGCACGTCCACCTTTTCCACCCACCTCGTAAAATCTGAAATTTTTATATCTTTCCCAGCTTTTGCGCTAGAGTCACCAAATTTGGTAGAAACATTGTTAGTGACATCCGTAACAAATGTGCAATATTGGATGCCACGCCCACTTATACCGCCCACCTCAATATCTTTTCCAGTTTTTGCGCTAGAGTCTCCAAACTTGATAGGAGATAGAAGGTGCCATCCGCCACAGATATGCATCACAAATTTGAATGCCACGCCTACCTCTTCTGCCTGCCTTTTTATACCCAAAAACCCCCATACTTTACAAACTTTCATATGTGCTTTGCTTGCTTGTTCGAAATTGTATATCAATAATGATTGTGTGTTACGTTTTGTCTGAGTTAGATAAGCAGGAAGTAAGCAAATCTACCACTATACAAAGATGTTCAAGATTAATTGTTATCGCGCAAAGGTCTCGCTATAAAAAACAAATACAAATTGAATGTATGTACATATCTATACAACTTTTTTGTATTAAATATACATACATATGTATGCAGATTACATTTTCTTGAGTTTCTATTTGTTTGTGCGTTTGTTTTTGCAACGGTACATACATATATTTGCACTTGCATGTTTTGTTATATATATGTATGTTAAATGTACGGAAATACATGTGTATGTATGTACATATGTACATGCGTGCATTTGCAACACCAACTAAAGTTACAAATGTCAGCTCGAAAATTATATCAAACAACAATGGCAATAGTTATTGTGTGTTAAGTTTTGTTTGATAATTAGCAAGTATGTAGGTAACCCCACCCCCCGTAACATATTCTGCTGTACAAAACCAAGTTATGTTTTAATTGATTTGTTTTAAATAAATGATACCAACAAAACGAAGCATTGCGAGCCCAAAAACAACACTTACAACAACAACAAACGCTACTTGACTCGAAAATCAATTGTCAAAGGCACAAAGAAGAAAAGAGAATAACGGAGACACATACACAGCGCATGTGTTTTGTTTTTGTAAACTCGCTGGCGATCGCTTGTACAGAACGCAGAAGTGGAATGGGTCATGTGATTTGTTTTTGTAAGCCCGCAATATCTTGTGCGCAGAAGGCAGTAGTGGAATGGGTCATGTGTTTTTTTTTGTAAACTCACAGCTTGTGCGACAATGAGGCGCCAGAGTGGTGGAATGAGGTAAAATGTGAACGCAGGACCTTGATTTGTATGGGAGGTACTCGAAGGAGTGGTCCAAATTAAAAATTCTTTCTTATTGCTCACTTTCTACCTAAATGGAATATTTGGTGAAAATTTCAGCCTTCTAGCTCTTATCGTTTAGGCTGTGGGCCTCTCAACAATCAGGACAAACTATTTTATATATATAGATTACATTTCTTATGATCCTATTTGTTAGTGTGTTCGTTTTTGCACTGTGAACATGTTTATTGCTTTCATTTAGCTTGCTACAGATACAACAATGTATGCGTGCATTAATCAATATATGCACTTGCATTTTTGTTAATACATATGTATGTAGGTACTAAATAATGAAAAATGCACGTACATACATGTGTATGTATGTACATATGTGCATTTGCAACACCAACTAAAGTTACAAATGTCAGCTGGAAATTATATCAAAACAACAATGGCAATAGGTATTTGTGTGTTAAGTTTTGTTTGATAATTAGCAAGTATGTGGGTAAAACCAATCGCGTAACATATTCTGGTTTACAAAACCAAATTATGTTTTAATTGATTTGTTTTAAATCAATGATACCAACAAAAGAAGCAACAACAACACTTACTAACAACAACAAAGCATTGCGAGCCCAAAAACAACACTTACAACAACAACAAATGCTACTTAATTCGAAAAACAATTGTCAAAGGCACAAAGAAGAAAAGAGAATGACGGAGACACATCTACAGACGGCAGAAGTGGAATGGGTGATTTGTTTTGTTTTTGTGTATAATCGGCCGCAATAGCTTGTGCGCAGACGGCAGTAGTGGAATGGGTCATTTTTTTTTTTTTTTTTTTTTTGAAACCTCGGTGGCGTTGAAACTCACAGCTAGTGCGACAATGAGGCGCCAGAGTGGTGGAATGAGGTAAAGTGATTAATGCAATTAATTGAGTTGTTCAAAATTTGTTCCAAATTAAAAATCCTTTCTTAGTGCTCACTTTCAAGCTGCATGGAATATTATGTGAAAATTTCAGCCTTCTAGCTCTTATCGTTTAGGCTGTGGGCCTCTCAACAATCAGGACAAACTATTTTATATATATAGACTAGCTAACTCAGCCACGCGTTGCAGCGGCGGACCCGACAGACTTCTTCCTGTCAAAAAGATTTGTAATGTTGAATTGTTTTGATTCTACGTATTTTATAGCCGGGGCAAAAAATTTCACTACTATAACCCTTTAGTACAATGAAATTATTTACGAACAAAGACGAAAATGTTGAATTTTGAATGTAGTTTCAAAATTTCGTCCATCGGATGCACGATCACAAATTTTAGTTGCCCCAAATGACGTCATTTGGAAGCAAGAATTTAATTTGCGTATCTTACGCAAAAATAATTTGGAATCATATGAATTGCCAGTAAAAAGGGGTAATAAAGGCTCCGGCGGAGCGGGTAGAGGTGACAGCACAACTTTTCCTGATGCGCAACACATGCCGGCTGCTTCAATCCGAAATTTCAATGCCTGACAATATTGAAATACTTTATCCATTCCACCGATAGCAATTTTTGAATGCGCTGAGTAGTTAATATCTGGTGCATATTCAAAGGCAAGCCGAACGAATGATGCACGTGTTAATGAGCGGCTGATCCGTTGCCTTTGTCGATCTAGTACTCGTACTGTAGCTATGGTTTGTTCTCGTGCCGCTCTTTTTCTCGTAATATTCTGTTGCAGACGTTCGTCACGCTGTTCTTGAGACTCTTGTGCACGACTTTCTGCAGTCCTGATCCTTTGAGCTGCATTTCTTGTTTCGATTTGTTTTGGTAATTGCTGAGCTCTTTCAACACGTTTGCGTCGTGACCCATAGCTGCTCGCGTTGTTGAGGTTAGATTTTATGGTAGCTCCTCTGCGTTTTGCAGGCATTTTAAAAATGTACGATTTTAAACAGTAAAAAAAACTGTTTTGATTTAGAAGCTAAAATTTTTTGTTTATTAAAAAATTTTTTTATTTATTTTAGTTGTTGGCTAAGCAACGCGCGCCGGATAACTAAATAATTTCATTTATACGTTGAATGGAATTATTTTTCCTACTGAATTTTAAATGTAGCCTACTAAGATTTTGCAAAACACAGCTCTAGGACTGTCAGACAAATAATTAGCAATAAATTAAAATTGCGACAATAATTTGAGATTTAAACTACCTTATCTTTCAAGTTGGATCGAACTGCACATGGTGTGCGAATTTTTATTAAAATCGGTTAAGTGGTTTAGGAGGAGTTTGAGGACAAACATCGTGACACGAGATTTATATATATTAAGAAGATTACATTTCTTATGATCCTATTTGTTAGTGTGTTCGTTTTTTGCACTGTGAACATGTTTATTGCTTTCATTTAGCTTGCTACAGATATAACAATGTATGCGTGCATTAACCAATATATGCACTTGAATTTTTGTTAATACATATGTATGTAGGTACTAAATAATGAAAATGCACGTACATACATGTGTATGTATGTACATATGTGCATTTGCAACACCAACTAAAGTTACAAAAGTCAGTTTGAAAATTATATAAAAACAACAATGGCAATAGGTATTTGTGTGTTAAGTTTTGTTTGATAATTAGCAAGTATGTAGATAAAACCACTCATGCGTAACATATTCTGGTTTACAAAACCAAATTATGTTTTAATTGATTTGTTTTAAATCAATGATACCAACAAAAGAAGCATTGCGAGCCCAACAACAACACTTACTAACAACAACAACAACAAATGCTACTTGATTCGAAAACAATTGTCAAAGGCACAAGGAAGAAAAAGAGAATAACGGAGAGAGACACATCTACAGACGGTAGAAGTGGAATGGGTCATTTGTTTTGTTTTTGTAAATTCGGTTTAGCTTGTGCGCAGACGGCAGTAGTGGAATGGGTCATTTTTTTTTTTTTTTTTTTTGAAACCCTCGGCGGCGTTGAAACTCACAGCTTGTGCGACAATGAGGCGCCAGAGTGGTGGAATGAGGTAAAGTGATTAATGCAATAAATTAATTTGTTCAAAATTTAATCCAAAATAAAAATCCTTTCTTAGTGCTCACTTTCAAGCTGCATTGAATATTATGTGAAAATTTCAGCCTTCTAGCTCTTTTCGTTTAGGCTGTGGGCCTCTCAACAATCAGGACAAACTATTTTATATATATAGATTACATTTCTTATGATCCTATTTGTTAGTGAGTTCGTTTTTTGCACTGTGAACATGTTTATTGCTTTCATTTAGCTTGCTACTGATACAACAATGTATGCGTGCATTAACCAATATATGCACTTGCATTTTTGTTAATACATATGTATGTAGGTACTAAACAATGAAAATGCACGTACATACATGTGTATGTATGTATATATGTGCATTTGCAACACCAACTAAAGTTACAAATGTCAGTTTGAAAATAATATCAAAACAACAATGGCAATAGGTATTTGTGTGTTAAGTTTTGTTTGATAATTAGCAAGTATGTAGATAAAACCACTCGCGTAACATATTCTGGTTTACAAAACCAAATTATGTTTTAATTGATTTGTTTTAAATCAATGATACCAACAAAAGAAACGTTGTTACGAGCCCAACAACAACACTTACTTAACAACAACAAATGCTACTTGATTCCAAAACAATTATCAAGAGAGCACAAAGAAGAAAAGAGAATAACGGAGACACATCTACAGACGGCAAGAAGTGGAATGGGTGATTTGTTTTGTTTTGTGTATAATCGGCCGCAATAGCTTGTGCCGCGCGAACGGCGGATGGAATGGGTCATGTATTTTTTTTTTTTTTTTGTACACACGGCGGCGTTGAAACTCACAGCTTGTGCGACAATGAGGCGCCAGAATGGTGGAATGAGGTAAAGTGATTAACGCAATTAGATTTTGGGAGCTACTCCGAGAGGTGGTCCAAATTAAAATCTTTCTTAGTGCTCACTTTCAAACTGAATGGAATATTTTGTGAAAATTTCAACCTTCTAGCTCTTATCGTTTAGGCTGTGGGCCTCTCAGCAATCAGACCAAACTATTATATATAGATTGCATTTTCTTATGATCCTATTTGTTAGTGTGTTCGTTTTTTACTGTGAACATGTTTATTGCTTTCATTTGGCTTACTACTGATACAACAATGTGCATTAAGAAATTAACCAATATATGCACTTGCATTTTGTTAATACATATGTATGTGAAATTTTAAATAATGAAAAATGCACGTACATACATGTGTATGTCTTTTTATATGTGCATTGCAACACCAACTGAAGTTACAAATGTCAGTTGGAAAATTATATCAAAACAACAATGGCAATGGGGTATTTGTGTGTTAAGTTTTGTTTGATAATTAACAAGTATGTGAGTCGAAGTAATCGCGTAACATATTCTGGTGTACAAAACCAAATTATGTTTTAATTGATTTGTTTAAATCAATGATACCAACAAAAAGAAGCAACAGAACAACACTTACTAACAACAATAAAACAACAAATGCTGCTTAATTCCAAAGCAATTGTCGAAGGCACAAAGAAGAAAAGAAGACAGCGGAGACACATCTACAGACGGCAGAAGTGGAATGGGTGATTTGTTTTGTTTTGTGTATAATCGGCCGCAATAGCTTGTGCGCAGACGGCAGTAGTGGAGATGGGTCATTTTTTTTTTTTTTTGAAACCTCGGTGGCGTTGAAACTCACAGCTTATTACAGAATGAGGCTGGAAAGTGGTGGAATGAGGTAAAATGATTAATGCAATTAATTGAGTTGTTCAATTGTTCCAAATTAAAAATCCTTTCTTAGTCATGACTTTCAAGCTGCATGGAATATTATGTGAAAATTTCAGCCTTCTAGCTCTTATCGTTTAGGCTGTGGGCCTCTCAACAATCAGGACAAACTATTTTTATATATATAGATATATATATACTTATATATTTATATATTTATATTTATATATTTATATATTTATATATTTATATATATTTATATATTTATATATATTTATATTTTTATATATTTATATATTTATATATTTATATATTTATATATTTATATATTTATATATTTATATATTTATATATTTATATATTTATATATTTATATATTATATATTTATATATTTATATTTATATATTTATATATTTATATATTTATATATTTTATATATTTATATATTTATATATTTATATATTTATATATTTATATATTTATATATTTATATATTTATATATTTATATATTTATATATTTATATATTTATATATTTATATATTTATATATTTATATATTTATATATTTATATATTTATATATATTTATATATTTATATATTTATATATTTATATATTTATATATTTATATATTGATATATTGATATATTTATATATTTATATAGTTATATATTTACTATAAAAATGTGTACAGGCTGATTTCTGTTTAATATTACACACATGTGTAGTAAGTTTGCAATTTTTGTGTATTTTTAAACATTCGTTGGTGAGTATTACTAT